>JAKSZT010053792.1:16039-63969 GCA_026826555.1 Tolypeutes matacus | reverse complement strand
GGGGGAAGGAGGGAGGGGGAGGGAGAAAGAGAGAAAGAAAGAAAGAGAAAAAAGAAAGAAAGAAAGAAAGAAAAAGAGAAAAAGGGAAAGAGAAAGAAAGAGAGAGAAAGGAAGGGGGGAACACTAAATATGAAGCTAGTGAGATAGATGCCCAGTTTCTTCCTTTTTTATGTCAGATCATAATGTCCATGAAATAAAAAGCAATCTGATGTAAAAAAAAAATTTTTTTTTAAAAAGCAATCTGATCTCTATGGGTCCTTCATGCTGTAGTTTGTTTTCTGCTGGGATTCTTCAGTCCTAATCTTGGTTGCCCATGTTGATTCAAACATTTATCATGGCATTGCTGAAATCCAAACATGTAGACAGTGAATATCTAATCTAAGAGAGAATAAGATAATGCTTTGATGTTGAAATTCCTTACCCTATTTTGTCTATGAACTTTTGTTTTGAGATTCAAAATTACCACTTTATGACTCTTCTATACAGAAACCACTGAATAATTACAACCGGAGTAAACTGATGGTTTTTGTTGGTTTTGTTTTTAATATTAACAAGTGCCCTCCAGGTCTCCCATCTACTTGCTGCAAAGCATCTTTGAGATATAAAATATATATCTAGGACTGTGAAAACTGCTTTCTTTGAAAAAATCATGTATTGTGTGAATTAAATAATGTGTTCTCCGAATAGCAGTATTACCTGAGATATGTGTAAATTTGTCACTAAGTAGTTAACATAATTATTATCCTCTCTTCCACAGAAGGCCAAGAACTTTCTACTTAGAGAGTTTCTCAGTAGCACCTGAAGTTTATGAAATAACTCTCTGTTTGATAGGCAAGGCAGTACAAACACTCCTCTGCTATGAGTGAGGCTTTGGAGAACTGTCTTTGATGTTTCTTTTAGGGATGGTTGCACACCTTTAATGCAGATTTCACAAGCCCGTCCAGGTAATATGCCTGTTGTTGGTTGCCACCCAATGCAACGTCTATCTTCTTAGCTCACTAAAGTTTGTCCCCAGGAACTTTCCCAGGAGCTGCCTGTTGGGCCTCCTCATCTAGTTGCTATCAAAGACTCCGAAGGTCAAACCAGGATGCCAACAGTGGCAATCATGAGGACTGCCGCTTACTGAACTCTTTACTAACACAGCCGTCCAATCTTCACAACACTGCAAAACAGGTATTATTCACAAGTGCAGATAAGGAAAAAGAGCCCAGAGCATGGGTTGAACACAGGTGATGCTCTTTCCATTGCAGCACGTTGCAATCATGGGCCTCATCACGTGAGGGATGGGGGCGTTTGTCTGGGAATACCTGTACCTTACCACACAGGACTGATCTCACAAGTTAGAAAGCTGGGGAGCTCTAGCCCCAGCCCTAGAATGACTAATACAGAACACTTGGTCTCCATCAGAACGTAACCACTGGTTTTTATTATAGATACCCCTAACTCTTCCGCTTCCCTAACTCTGCACCATTTCTGCTTTATTCATTCCTATATTGTTTGAGTTTTTATAACTCTATCACTTTTATAATTGTTTAAAGCAATGAAGATATGTTTTTCTAAAGTCTGTTGCAAAGAGATTGGCCAAAACTAACATAATAGAGGTGTTTGACAGTTTTAAATATAATTTCGTTATTGAGTACTGACAGAAATTATGGAAATTTAATTGTGGATTTTCTGAGCTATCTGGAACTGAGACAAAGGAATTACACTGTGGTCCAAATATCACTTGTCTCATATATACCCAATAAAATAAGGCTATAATTAGCTGAGGCACACATTAGAATTTCAAGTGAAAATTAGAGGCATTTCCTTTGTTAAGCAGACAAATATTTTCATTAATTACAAGTAAATAAAAATAAACAGTGTAACATGAAGGATGACATCATATAATGTGAGATCTAATGCAATGGAGAGAGAAGTGTTCTCAGAGAATGACGGCTGCTCTGGGATGAGCAAGCATGGTCAGCGTGCAACTGCTGGTTCCATGTGCTCTGCCAGGACGTGCCCGAACCACACCTCATCCATGCCTCCATTGCTGATGCTGACACCAGGGTGACTCAGGGATAGGATGAAACCCAAGTATGTCACATACATTATTTAAAAATAACAGATCATGTCAAATCAACTATGTTAAAATAGCATGTGCCCCTGCCGCTAACTAGCTGTGTGACTTTGGACAAGTCATTTAAACTCTCTGATATCATTTCATCCTATAAAATGGGAGGGTTGGCATGAATGACAGCACATCCTCTTCTAGAGAGTTAGAAGAGATTTTAAGGTGTATTTTTAAACTTTCCATGGACCCTCAGGTTGACCAAGATGATCAACCCTGGGAGGATCACCAGGATAATATGATTCATGGTAAGGCCAGTTCTACCCAGCTACCATTCCATACTATGTCTTATTGCCCACTCATGTTGTCTCACCTCACATTCCAATACCTCCTCTTTCACCTGCCCACCTTTCCCCACTTCCAGCCCTCCCAACACATTTAAATCAGGTACAGCGAATAGATATGGATTTATCTTGAGTCACCAAAATTGACTGGATACATTAGGACAGATTGCTAGAAGTGTCTTTAACAGTGTTTGAATGAAATAAGAAAAAAACACTGAAAATGTGGTTTTGCTTCATTGAGATACACTAAAAGTGACTAATGCCTTAGAATTGTAAAACACGTGGGAATTGCAAAGGCTCTCACTTATAGTATCTCATTGAAGAGTTTTGATAAGCTGGAGTAGTAGGTTTTATTATCTTGCTATTAGAGATGAGGAATCCAGCACTGAAAAAAAAAGCTATTTGATCAAGGACTCATAGTTAACAACTGGAAGATTTCAGACCTACTAAATCAAGATCTTCCAGGGTAGAATTTTGGGATCTAAATTCTTAACTCTAATTTTAATTTCCTAGGCAATTATATTAAGGCCCATACAAATCATTTTTATGACGTTTCTTTAAGAAATATTACCCCCAAATCCCACTCTGAGAATTGTAACTAGGTTGTTGATTTTTAGTTGTTGGGGTTGGCATTGGTTTTACATTTTTAAAAAATATTCCCCACAAAGTCATGCCCAGAAAAGGTGTTCAAAAAGTACCTTGTGAGAGGGTGGATGAATAGAAAGATGGATGGATGGGTGGATGGATGGATGGATGGATGGATGGATGGATGGATGGATGGACGGACTACAAATGAATTACCTAATTACTTAATTAACTTAGAAACATTGTCTTTTCAAGTGATGATAAGAAAGTACTACAATAGCCTCGTTGGAGCCATTCCCCACCCCCACCCCGGAGATTGCTCCCTCGTCTGTCTGCTCATTGTCTGCTCACTGTGTCTGCTCATCTTCTTTAGGAGGCACCAGGAATTGACTGGAACCTCCCATATGGGAGGCAGATGCCCAATTGTTTGAACCACATCTGCTCCCTGGAGCCATTTTTAATTCATTTATTTAATAAATATTTTCTCAGCTTGATCAAGAATAGAATATTGAAAAGATAAAATTGAAAATTACCTTTCTATTTATTTCCACCCTACCCCACTTGATATGCCAAAAATTTTGGTTACAGCTCATCAGAGATCAATTACCTATCTCTTTAGTGTACTAGAAAACTTAAAATGGCAAATGGTTAAGTTTGTTCCTCTAAGACCCAAAAAACTTGGCAACAACCATCTCAAAAGAATTTCTTGCTTTGTCTGAAGCAGGTATTGCTCTCATGGAAGTTTAAGCTACTAGCACCTGTACAAGCAGACTCTTTTTTTTCCTACATGGAAAAAATATAGAAAAGGAATTTATACTAGAATTACTCAAAGTAAAAATATAGAGATAGTGCAAAAGCAAGTTTTTCACTGGGTATATTACAATTATGGGTAAAGCTAGACTGAGCCAGAAAAACATTGTGGGAACCCAGAAAAACAGGCTTAACCAGCTCTTCTTGTACAAAAGAATGGAATCCAAAATGAGTCAGGTGTAACACTGCAAAATGCTTCCTAAAAGTCCCTATCATGATTTTACATATATAAAATTTATCTACATTTAAAAATTTTGTCTATGTGATGGTCAATATAGTCACAATACAATAACTGTATTTAAGCAGCAATATCTGTATGGCAAAATCAAATCTGAGTTTTAGAAGGCCTGGAGGAATACAATCGAAAATGTAACAATGGTTATTCTGAGGAGGGGTGAGGAGATGGAATTAAGAAGACAGAAGATTTTAATTCTGTCCTATACTTCTGAAATGTTTTTACCTTTTTACAATAGTCATACTTTGCATTTTAAGCAGAAAATAATAAAAAATTTTAGTTACAGTCATGATCTGGAAATTATGTAATAGGTAATTCCCAGGAGAATTCTACTTTGTATTATGCTACTCATACTCATATTGATTCTTTGTGATTCAATGTGCATGAAGCTTTAAGCATCTGAGTGAAAATGAAGACTCTAGAAGTCAGATAAAGACCCTGGAAGATCTGTGTTTCTAAAGATATTAGCAACGTTATTGCCAGCCAAGATTTTCAAACACTTCCAGTTTCCTCCAACTGGAAATGAAGAAATTAAAAGATAAAAGCCATTATTATCACTCTAAGTTGAAATACAAATTTTGCAAACCCTGCTATATATGTAATATCAATCTGTTACAGATTACTATTTAACTATGTGTTTCTCCTGATCAAAGTCTACAATTGCATAATAACAAATACACATAATGCAGGTTCACAACATTCTGTAAAGCAATAGAGCATTCAATAAAATGATTTAAATTGAAGACACTTCCTTGAAGTACTTACATGTTTAACTGGTTTTAGAAAAGCACTCGGGAGTGGAAGTGTAAAAGAAAAGAGCAAATTCGTAATAATGAGTTTGGGTTTATTACTTAGATAGTTGTAGAGAGAAATAGGATGCACGTTTTTACAAGAGAGCAAAAAGTAGACATTATAAATATGCTAATTATTTTTAAATAGTGTTATCAAATCACACATCATGTATCAAACAAGACTGGGGAATTAGGCATTGTATGTTAATGATTTTTCAAAGACCTGACAACCATGTCAAACATTTTTTAAAATAACAATCTACCTAAAATATTAGATATTTTCTCACCTAAATGAACAGAATATACTGAGCAGAAGTCACCCTGGTCCTGAGGTTGAGAGTTATCGATTATTATATTGTGCAGCACCTTTCATGGTTATTGGGGTTTTTGTATGCTCCTTGGCCCTAGCAGCCAAACCCTCTTGATAATTCACTGGGACTTGCAAACTCATTTGCAGAGCCCCTTGTTCCCAGCGAGCCTGCAGCCCCCTTCTCCTTTTCCTGCAGGCATACCACACCTTAGCAACCTAGGACTAACTGAAAGTGGGCAGTGAAAGCCTGATAAGCAAGCTTGTTTAATCGGCAAATTTCATTTTACACACAAACCTGAGTCAACAGACTGTGCTATGAAGCTCTGATAACAGCTTCCCTCCTCTCCTGTGGTGAGGACATGACCTTTGCCCCATGTCTTTGCTCCTTTCCTCATGATGCTTCTTGAGGCTGCCCCTTGATCCAGGTGGGTCGGGCTGTAGGAAAATCCGTAGCCAAATAATAATAATACATTCAAGTATTTGTATGCCTATGACCCCCAATTAATAGCACCTCTCTTCTCCATCCAGTTTTAAAATATTTGAATAATAAAGGAGAGAAAGAAGCCATTACCAATTAATCTCAACTAGAAGCATGAATTAAGAAGACTTGCCCAACACAATCTGGACGGCTTTGGACCTACACAGGGCTATTCAATGGAGGCTCCCTCCCAAGAGAGAGGGAAAGAACTGAGCTGTGCTACCTTTCCTAACTTTCCTAACTTCCTACCTTTCCTAACTTACCATTCCCTCTTAGCTACTGTTTACATGGAAACTTCTCAGCTTTCCATTCCAAATGCAACCAGCCTTCCAATACGTCTCCTTTATCACCACCTTCTTTAATTACCTCTGGTGCAGACAGTTGAGTAGTCATACTCACTTCAAGGCATAGCATCATCAAGGGCCCATGCAATGCCCTTTTTCTTTATTTATGCATTTTTTAAAAATTAATTGGAATATATTCATAAACCACACCATCCATCCAAGGTGTACAATCAACGGCATTCATATACTCATAGAGTTGTGCATTTATACACTTTTAAACCCATTCCTAGAACTGCTCTCTTCCCCGCTACAGGCAATGGCTCTAACCTGGTACATATGTTTTCCTGAATTTGTATGCAAGCTTGTGAAAATGTAGTGTTGGCTGTGTATTTTGTAAATTACAAAAATTTACATACACAGGTTTCATTCTCTGCCTTGCTTTTCTTGCTCCATACCATGTTCGTTCATTTGATTGTTCGTTTTTTTAGATTTGTTTGTGCTGCTAAATGTATCAAGTTCATTGCTACTAAATGCTACACAGTGCTCCAGAGCATGCATCCACCGTATTTCACTTGCCCATTTCCACAAGTGATGAACATTCTAATTCTTCCACATTCTCGTGCATGTCCCTTTATGACAGGGGTTCTTAACCAGGGAAAAATTTCAGGGCGTCCGTGAGCTTGAATTGAAAAAAATCAACTTATTATCTTTATTTTCTCTGACCTCTAACTGAAATGTAGCATTTCCTTTACTTCACTGTATGCAGTAAATAACTGGCAAAGGGGTCTGTGGAACAAAAAATGTTAAGAACCCCTGCTTTATGGTTTTGGCAGGGTCAGAGAACCATGAGTACTGAATTTCACTGAGAACTGCCAAATCGCTGCCCAGAATGGCTGCCCCAGTCTACATTTCCTCCAGCAGCACAAGAGGGTTTCTATTATCCAACATCCTCACCAACATTTAGCATTATTCAACTTTCTAATTGTGCTATTCTCTTCGGTGTAAAGTGGTATCGCATTGCTTTTAAAATTCACATTTCTCTGCTAACAAGTTTGGGCATCTCTTTACATACTTGTTAGCCATTGGGTTTCTATGGATGGTATGTCATATCCTTTGCCCGCTTTCTGTGGTGTTGTATTTTTCTGGTTGATTTGTAGATGTGTATGTATTCCAAATGTTGGCCCCTTGTCTGTTTAGCAGTTGCAAATATCCTTTTCCAATCTGTCATCCAACTATAAATATTGTCCATGGTGTCCTTGCCAAATATAAATCCTTAATTTTTTTGGAATGAAATTCCTAAATCGTTTTTTCTTGTTTTCACTTTTGTTCTCTATGCCATCTAAATGAACCCATATTTCCTCTTATGGTAGTTTAGCATAGGCTACCCAAGTTTATCATCTCCCATATGATTAATGATGCGTTAACCCACAAACTCATTGATATTGAATGTATTGATATGACTTGTTATATATACATATAAGTGGCATCTTTTTGCTTTCCATAGAAAAGTTCATTTTGTTTGTTTAGTTTTAGTACCAGGATGAAGTGGGCAGACAGACTTAGTAACTGCAGAGTATGAGTTGAACAAGAAGATCTCCTTTAAACCTACAGCGAATATGAAACAAATTACTCTGGGCAATAGAATAGTATATGGAATAAGAGAAGATGGGCTATCCAGACCTATCAAGAAATTTGCAAATCAAGCAAAGGCCTAAAGAGACCAAAGTTCAAAACCCAAGGGCAAGGTGCAAACTAATTTAGCCTTTGTGGATCTTCCAGTAGAGAGCAGAGCCTCAATAGTCTTTTTTTTTTCTTTCTTTTTTAAACAAAACTTTGTATTTTGAGATAATTGTTGATTCATATGCAGTTTTAAGAAATAATATAGAGAGATCCCATGTACCCTTTACCCAGTTCCCCCCAATGGTGACATCTTACAAAACTACAGTACAACATCACAACCAGGATATTGATACACATCAAGTATCAGTATAGATCAAGTATAGATACAATCAAGATATAAAACACTTCCATCACCACACAGATCCCTCATGTTGCCCTTTTATAGCCATGACTACTTCCTCACACCTCCACTCCTTCATTAAGCGGAAAACCACTAATTTGTTCTCCATTTCTGTAATTTTGTCATTTCAAGAAGGTTATATAAATTGAATCCTTAGTATGCAATCTTTTGGGATTTTTTTTGCTCAGCACAGTTCTCTGGACATGCATCCATGCTTTTGCATGTATCAATAAGTCATTCATTTTTATTGTTGAGTAGTGTTCCATGGTATGGATGTACCACAGTGTATTCACTTATCAAAGGACATCTGGGTTTGTTTCCAGTTTGGGGCTATTATGAATAAAGCTGTTATAAGCATTCATGTACGGGTTTTTTGTGTGTGTGAATGTAAATCTGTCTCTGGGATAAATGCTGGGTCACACTGTAATTTTATATTTAATATTTTAAGAAACTGCCAAACTATTTCCCAGGATGGCTGTACCATTTTATACCATCCCAGCAATATATGGTTGGTCCAGTTTCTCTGCATACTCACCAGCACTTGCCATTGTCACTATTTTTTATTTTAGTTATTCTGATTGGTGTGTACTAACAGTTGATTATAGTCTTAATTTATGTTTCCCTAATAGCTAATGATGTTGAGCATCTTCTTTGCTGATTTACCATCTGTGGATCCTCTTCAGCAAAATATCTCTTTGTGTCAAATTACTAATTGACTTTTTTTAATAATTGAGTTTTGGGCATTCTTTATATATTCTAGATACTACTCCTTTGTCAGATATGTGGTTTGCAAATATTTTCTCCCACTCTGTAGGATGTCTTTTCATCTTCTTAAGAGGGCTTTTTTGCAGAGTAAATTTTAAAATTTTGATGCAGACCAATTTATCAATTTTTCCTTTCATGATTCATGTTTTTGTTGTCTAGTATAAGAAGTCTTTGCTCAACCCTAGAACACAAAGATTTTCTTCTGCTTGTTTTTCCCCTAGAATTTCATTGTTTTACATTTTACATTTAAGTCTGCCATCCATTTTGAGTTGATTTTTCTATAAACTTACTTCAAGTGAATGTTTTTTTTGTTTGTTTGTTTTTGTTTGTTTGTTTTTGCCTGTACATATCAAATTGCTCTAGTACCATTTCCTGAAAAGGTTATCTCTCCTTCGTTGAATTTCTTTTGTAGTTGACCTTTGTCAAAACTCATTTGGGCATATTTGTGTGGCCCTATTTCTGAGGTTCTCTGTTCTGTTCCATTGATTTATATGACTATCTCTCAAACAATACCATATATCTTGATTATTGTAGCCATAAAATAGTTCTTGAAATCAGGCAGACTGATTTCTTCCACTTTATTCTTCTTTATCAAAATTGTTTTAGCTATCCTAGTTCCTTTTTCTTTCCATATAAACTTTAGAATAATTTTCTCTTTATCTAAAAAAAAAAAAAATCTTGCTGGGATTTTGATAGGGATTGCAATTAAATCTGTATATCAATTTGAGGAGATGTCCATTCACTGTTTGCATGTTTGAATCCATGAATATAGTTTGTCTCTTCATGTATTTAGATCCTAGATTCTTGATTTCTTTTTATAAGCATTGTATAGTTTGCAGCATACAAGTCCTGTAAATGTTTTGTTAGATTTATACCTAAGTATTTCATTTTTTGAGAGATTGGAATGGTATTATATACTTAATGTTGGTGTCAATTGATTTTAATATGTCTATCACATATCCTGCAACCTTGCTAAACCCACATGTTAGGTCTAAGAGATTTTTATATAGACGCTTTGGGGTTTATACATAGCCAATCATGTCTTCTGCAAATAGGGGACTTCTATTCAGGAATATCAGATCTTTAGCTATAATCCCAAAAGTCCCTGAGTTTCCATTAATGTGTTTTAAGTCTATTTCTCTCTGTTGTTCAGATTGAGAAATTTTGGTTTTTCTATCTTCCAGTGCACTGACTCCTTCTTCTGTCCCCTTCTTTCTGCTGCTGAGCCCATCCACTGAGATTAATTTGAGTTATTGTATTTTTCATTTCCAAAATTTCCATTTGATGCTTCTTTATATCTTCTATTTCTTTGCTAAGACTATTTCTTTGCTGGGGCTTTCTATTTTTTTTTTTTTTTAAAGATTTTATTTTTTTATTTATTCATTTATCCCCCCCTTGCTGCTTGTGCTCGCTGGGTCAGCCAACCACGCCATGCGGGCGGGCTTGCCTTCACCAGGAGGCCCTGGGAACCGAACCCGGGGCCTCCCATATGGTAAACGGGAGCCCTACTGATTGAGCCACAGCCGCTTCCCTGGGGCTTTCTATTTTGTCATTTGTTTCAAGCATGTACACAATTGCTCATTGAAGCACTCAATATGGCTGCTTTAAAATCTTTGATAATTCTAACATTATCATCATCCTGGTGTTGGCATCTGTTTATTGTCTGTTTTCATTTAGTTTGAGATCTCCTGGTTCTTGGTATGATGAATGACTTTTTTATTGAAACCTGCACATTTTTGTATTGTTAGAAGACTCTGGATTTTATTTAAACATTCTGTTCTAGCACTATTTCTCTAATACCACTCTGGCAGGGGAAGAGTAGTGCACTTCCCGTTACTGCTAGGTGGAGGTAGAAGTCCAGGTTGCCCCTTGGAATCTGTTGACACCTGAGGCGGGGGGTGGGATGGGGAGGGATGCTCCTTATCACTGCTGGGAGGGGATTGGGGTTCTGGTCTCCACTGACACTCCAATAGAGATGGCCTCTTCACTGGGCAGTGGTAAAAGTCCTGACTCTCCTCCAGACCTCCTCTGGCACCATCCCAGTGGGAAGAAAGAGGGCTTTCTCCTTACTTTGGGGGTTTGAGGGGATGCTCAAAACCAGCTGGAGGGGATGAAAGTCCCAGCTTCCTTCTTGGCCTTTTAACACCAATTAGGGGGTGTTGGGGCACTTCATTACAGCTTCATGTGGGTAGAAGCCTGGGGTCCCCACTCAGCCTTGGTGGTGTAGGTGAAAATGAGGCCACAGGTTTTTCTGGCATTTTGGCTGGAGTAGAGTGGTTTTTGTCTAAAAGTTTTCTGTGTTACTAAGCTGCCCTTTTCCTGTACTTTGGCTAGAAGGAAGCAGGCTTTCATTGAGGCTTCCCATTGATGTTTCTATTAGGTTGGTGCAAAAGGAATTGCCATTTCAGAACGTGAATTTCAAATCATTAGAACTAGGCTTAAACACATCTTTATTAATCTAAATAGGAACCATTACAATCAACACATTTTTGCCAATGAGAAATAAGTTTGTTTATTCCTGTAGCATAAAAATCCATGCTTTGGGATTTGATGAACTCTTGGAAAGCATTTTCTGCATACTGCTGGTTGTGGAAGCGTTTTCCCTGCAAAAAGTTGTCGAGATGCTTGAAGAAGCGGTAGTCAGTTGGCGAGAGAGGTCAGGCGAATATGGCAGATGAGGCAAAACTTTGTAGCCCAATTCATTCAACTTTTGAATCATTGGTTATGCAATGTGCAGTTGGGCATTGTCATGGAGAAGAAATGGGCCTTTTCTGTTGACCAATGCCGGCTGTAGACATTGCAATTTTCAGTGCATCTCATCGATTTGCTGAGCATACTTCTCAGGTGTGATGGTTTCGCTGAAATTCAGAAAGCTGTAGTGGATCAGACCAGCAGCAGACCACCAAAGAGTGACCATGACATTTTTTTGGTGCAAGTTTGACTTTGGGAAGTGCTTTGGAGCTCCTTTTTTCTCCAACCACTGAGGTGATTGTCACCAGTTGTCATATAAAATCCACATTTTGTCACACATCACAATCCGATTGAGAAATGGTTCATTGTTGTTGCGTAGAATAAGAGAAGATGACATTTCAAAACAACGATTTTCTTGATTTTTGGTCAGTTCATGAGGCACGCTCTTATCGAGCTTTTCCACCTTTCCAATTTGCTTCAAATGCTGAATGACCATAGAATGGTCGACGTTGAGGTCCTCAGCAAATTCTCGTGTAGTCCTAAGAGGATCAGCTTCGACGATTGCTCTCAATTGGTCGCTGTCAACTTCCGTTGGCTGGCCACTATGCTCCTCATCTTCAAGGCTCTCGTCTCCTTTGCAAAACTTCTTGAACCACCACTGCACTGTATATTCGTTAGCAGTTCCAGCCAAATGTGTTGCTGATGTTGCAGTTGTCTCTGCTGCTCTACGACCCATTCTGAACTCAAATAAGAAAATCACTCGAATTTGCTTTTCGTCTAACATCATTTCCATAGTCTAAAATAAATATAAAATAAACAGCAAGTAATAAGCCATTAGCAAAAAAAACATAAAGCAAGAAATGCACATTAAAATTATGTATAAGATAACCTCATTTATTTAAGAATGTACTCCAATATCAAACAGCAAATTTCAACAATGCAAAACCGCAATTACTTTTGCACCAACCTAATAGGTTACTGGCTTCTTTAGCTCTAAAAAGAAAACCCAGTGAATTCATCAACCTTGGTTCCCTACATCCCTAGTTGGTCTGCCTTCTTCTCCCCACCTTTTGTAGTCTTCTTATGTATGTTTCATTTTTAACACCCAGGATTTGTAGTTGTACTTAGTGGGAGATACAGGGGAAAGTACATCTACTCCATCTTCTCAGAAACAGAAGTCTGATAGCTTCTTTTTAAACAATTAGCTTGATAATGCAACACATAGAGCAGATTTACTGCAGAATGAAACAAGAGGCTTATGTAATTTCTGTGATACTTGAACATACAGAAGAACAGAGTAAAATAAACTTTACTGTCATGAAAAGAAAGCAAGTAGAAAGGAGAGAGATGTCTCCAAAATAATAGCACTCTCAATCTTGTCCACTGACAAAGACAGCCACCAACCCAGCCTACTTTAGAAGAGACCCCAACTTTTGTTCAGTTCCTTGGCCTCTCATTTCCACTATTGTACTTTTATTTTTTGAGTTGTGCAGCCTTGTTTCATACCTTTATCAGACATGCAGGAGAGGTATGATGGGAACCTACCATCCTTCGTCAGTAGACCTTGTCTCCACATCAGGCTGCTTCTTTTGCTTGGCTCAGAGACCCCTATCCTAATTCTATTCCTTGTGTTTTTAGTGACCTAAGATCATCTCTATTTGGTCTACAGTCATGATTTTTTAAAGTCATATGGAATGAACATTAAGATTTCAGAGAAAATGGAAAATATCCTCCTTGAAAAAGCAAAGACTGTCTGCTTTCAAGCAAGACTACAAATCAGCCTTTCATCTATTTAACCGAATTAGGACCTTTTCTTGAGATAAAATTTGTGAAGGAGAAGATAAAAAGCTTCAGAAAAGTGGATAATAATTTTTAATTGAGAGGAGCAGTTACCATTTCCTAATCATCAGCACCAGAGCTTTTATTTTAAACTTCATTGTGTTTTCCCTGCATTCAAGATGGTTATCTGGTGTTTTAGGTTGCTAAAAGCTGCTGGAAGCAATATACTAGAAAGGGGTTGACTTTTACAATAGGGGTTGCAAGCTTACAGTTCTAAGTCTGAGTAAAGTGTCCAAATCAAGACATCATCAGACAACCCTCTCTCCCCAGAGACCAGTTGCAGGAGATCCGGGACTTCTCTACCACATGGGAAGGCACATGGTGGCATCTGCTCGTCTCTTCCTTCTCTGGGCTCCATTGCTTTCAGCTTCTGGCTGCTCCATCTGTGGCTTTCTCTCTCAGCTTCTATGGGTTTCTCTATGAGCTCCTGTGTCTTTTCTCTCTGTCTGTCTGTCTCTCTGTATTTATCCCATTTATAAAGGACTCCAGTCAGATGATTAAGACCCACCCTGGGTCATACCCTACTGGAGTAACCTAATCAAAAGAAGGTCCCACCTACAATAGCTTTATACCCACAGGAATGGATTAGCTCTAAGGTCATGATCTTTCCTGGGGTCCATAAAAGCCTCAAACTATCACCTCAGGATAAGAACTGGTTAATTTGTTTAGAATTTACAAAAATATTTAAACGCATACACATCACAATACAAGGCATTCAAGTAAATCTATAAATGCATTATTATACAAATGCCAGAACCTACAGTTGTACCCAAAAATATAAAGACTTTGAATATTTTGGAAAGTTGTTCCATAAGTGTAGAATGATGTCAGCAAAGTTTCATCAGAATAAAGGAGACAGAGGGTGAAGTCATTGGCTTACAGGTTTTTGTGCATCCAACGCACCTTCTAGGCAAAAGTGTATATAGAGATGTGACCACTTTGAGAAATATTGTAGAGACTCTTGGAATGATGAAGGAAGAAAGTGCACACTGGCTTGCAACTCTGAACACTTTTGTTCCATTCCTGGCCTGGTCACTTATTAGCAGAGTCTCTAAGCAAGTCACTTAACCTCTTTGCATCATTTACTCAGTAGGAAATGGAATAATAATGCCTACCTAAGCCTCCAAAGCCTATTACAAATGCTTTCCACATGCAAAAGCTTGACCCTGGCCTTTGAATGCATAGGATGGCTGCGCCACACTGCATTTTCCTAGGAAGAGGGTCTGTGTTACCAGGAAAATGGTGGGGTCCCCAGCCTCAAGGAGATCACTAGAAGGCAGAAGAAATGAGATCCTTTGTCCCCTACATGTAATTGCAACCCCTCTTGTGCACACCGCTGTTGCAACTGAGGAAGAGAGAGTCACATGTAATTCCACACTTCTTGCCTGCCACCAGCAGTCAGACTAATAGCTGACTTCACCACCCTCTCCTCTGTAGGCACCAGGCAGGGACTCTTGACAGAGCCAGGCAAGACAGAAATTATAAAGCTGACCCTCATGAAGAAATTGATTGGCAGTTGGAACTTTGGGTGTATCTTCCAAACTCCTACCAGTCCCTCCCTACCGTGGAGGTCAGGGACCTGGACCTGGACAGTTGTACAGGGACAACACTGAAGGGACCTGAGAATTCTCTGACTTCCTGTCCAGAGCCTTCCAGAGGCCGTGAGCATAACAGATGGAGGGAGGAAAGAGGCTGTTGCATGGGCTGGTCAGCTCTCCTCCTCTCTTCCTTTCAGCCTCCCCAGTTCTGACCACAGTGACCACAGCCAGCCTAAAGGCCTACAAGTCAGCCTCAGCCTCTCCAGCCGCCAGTGCTGCACTCCCTCTCCAGCTCTCCATCCTTTGGTTCTAGTCTCAGACAGAGAGGCAGAGGGCAAAGGGTGAGGCAGTGGAGTCCCTTAGCACCAAGCTCTTATGTCTGATTCTAACTCTCAGGTCAATAGTTTGTAGCTGTTACAGGTGAGGTGGGGGTTTTGCCCATTACCTTAGGAATTCTGAAAGGGAGTTGTGCTGTTATGGGTGTGCATAATTCCAGAGGATTTTCCCAGAGTACAAGATCCCTGGCCCTGCCTGCAGGGTTGAAGTGAGCACCCAAGCTCTCCTCCCTCCCTCCTCATCCAGCCCAATGACCCGCCTCTCATGGCTGGGGGTGGGAACAGTACGGAGAGCAAAGCCCCCATTTCCCCTCCAGATTGCTTTATGGGCATTCTACACGTTTCTGTCCTGTCCATCTCAATCTCACAAAAAACTAGAGAGAGGGGAAATAAGCCTCTGGGTTAGTGATGGGCTCTCTCAAGCCAAGGGAATGGGATGGAGCCCTTCCCCCCCACCCCTATGTCTCTTCTCTCCCCACTGAAGATATTTGGTAAAAGACTATAAATTAAACCACTTCTCCCTGCAATACACCCACACCACTCCAAAATAAAAATGAAAACAAAATTTTAAATATATTTGGGAAACAATAGTGAGGCAGCTAGATTAGGGGATAATGAAGCAGATCTGGAACCTGTCAGAAAACCCATGTGACCAAGACGGCTCCCAGAAGAACCTCGTGAGAACCCCCATTTGGAATGGGATTTCCTCCGGAATAAGGAGAAGCCCGGATATTCTCAAGGGGCCTTATCATTGGGCCCTCCCAGGGGATTGAGGGGTGAGGGTAATCAATCAAACCCGAAAACAACTGGGATTCCTCCCCCAACATTAGCAAGGGGGAGGAATAAGTAATGGTTCAAAAAGCAAGCACGGAAGCTGAATTAGTCCCCCTTTTCCCCCTTTTTCCCTTGCCCTGTTCTAGCCCTTTTTCACCCTTTTTTTTTTTTTTTTTTTTTTTTGCCTTTTCTATCCCTGTCTGGATTAGCACGCAAGTAGACCTGGGGACTGGTAATCTGTAATGGGGACTTGTAGCCTATAAATCAGCCCTTTTCCTCTCTCTACCTGGGACCCCATAATCTGTTATTTTCTCCCACTTCTCTTATCTCATTTGCTTAATAAACTTCTGGCCTAACTGAACTGGCATGTACTTAAAACTCATTTTTTTGTAGCACAGCCGAGAACCTAAAGAAAATCCGGCAACAATAGGTTAAATAAGTTTCACTGCTGCATTACTTTTCAGAGCCTTAAGTGTGCTCTGCAGATCTCCCAGTGGGGATTGGATATGTTTCCCGGGCAACAATTTGAAAACTGCTGTCCTAGAGTTGTTTTAAGAACCAACTGAGATCAAATACATGAAAGTTCTCCAAAAACTGTTTTTTAAAACTATGCAAATGTATTGCAGGCAGTACAGAGACAATTAGAACTTGAAAGTAGGGTTGCCCTCTGACAGTTGCAATATAATATCAATGTATAATGAATCAGAAATGGAATAGAAGAAAGCCTTCTAAGAGGAAGCCTGATTACTGCATTAACATATCTAAAGAAAGAATGTCAGGACTATAGTGTGCTGAGCAGAAGTGGAAATTGGAGAAAGGCCAGTCTGAGGCAAGTGTTGCCATGCCCTGCTGAGCTTGGCCACGTGGAGGGGATTTGACCTGTCTGTTCTAGCATTCAGAGCCAGAATGTCCACATGGAAGTGAGGAGTGGGAAAGGTCCAGCTCTTGCATCCTGATGCCTTCCAACATTTGAGCCACTCAAATAATCACACTTGCTTTTCTTCTATGTTTATCTACCAACCTCTGATGGATTCTAATTTCCAAAGTTGTTAGCAGGCTGAAGAGAATGCCCCTAGCCATTTTATAGTTCCCACAATTAATTCATAAATTGGCATTGGTACTAGTATATAGACTTATGTGATGAAATTCATCATGGTGTATCCCCAAAGCCAAGCACATTGACAAAAATCAAGTTTGTAGCCTGCATGAGAGAGCACCGGAAGATGAGACTTGGCCCCAATAAGCTACAGTATTTAAGCAGCCTTGCTGGCACTTAGGTGACACAGTTACCCGAGGAAATCAACAACCCAAGTTTTTGTGTGTTTTTTTTTAATTGGGGAAGTTGTGAGGTTACAAAACAATCATGTATAACATATAGGATTCCCATACATCACCCCACCAACAACACCTCGCATCGTTGTAGAAAATTTGTTACAAATGACTAAAGAACACAAAAATATGACTGCTAACTATAGTCCATAGCTTACATTTGGTGTATTTTTTCCATACAACCCCTATTGTTAGCACCATGTATCAGTATTGCACATTTGTTATAGCTTATGAGGGAACATTGTCATATTTGTACTGTTAGCCACAGTCCATCATCCACCATGGGGTTCACTGTGCTATGCAGTCCTGTGCCATGAACATTCTGTTCGAAATGTACACTCAGGGCTTCTCAGTTTCATCACAGAGTTGTACTGTCATCACCTCAGTCAATTTTAGAACATTTGATTACTCAAAAAAAAAAAAACCACACCCCTTTATACCCCACTATTGTTGACCTTTAGCATTGATATAGTTCCTTCTTTGCCATTGATGCAAAAATATTACAATGTTACTGTTAACTATAGTTCATAAGTTACATTAGTTGTATTTTGAAAAGTCATTAGGGCATTAGGTATGAGGAAACAATGTGATTGATACAAATTATTTTGGCTATTTTTGGCTATTGCAATTAGAATGTAATCTTTCTTCTTTCTCACTGCCTACATCATATGGCTCAATTTGTCTTGTGGTTCTACAGATCTGTCCATTAAAGTGTACATTGTGGCTCACAGATCCAGTGGGGGTGGGGAACAAGAGTGCATTCCTAACAGCTCCCACATAATTCAGATGCTGCTGGCCCAGCAATCACCCTTTGAGCACCAAGAACTGCCCTCTGGGTACCAGGTACCATCATTTCTAGCCTAGACTCTTGCCACAGTCCCCTAGTTGGTCTCCCTGCCTCCCTCTCCAAGTAATTCCCCACCTTGCAGCTGGTGTGATCTTTCTAAAGTGCAAATCTGCAAGATTTCCTCTTCTTTCCCTGCTCCCCATGGCTCTTAAGGGCCCTCCAGACCTGCTCCTGCACCAAGGCTCTCACTTCCTCTCAAACTCACTGCTAGGGTCAATTCCTCAAAAACACCCTGTGATCTCTATTTCTGAGCTTTCTCACAACTTCTGCCCATTTGGAAAACGTTTAATTTCCCTCTAAGTACCATCTTCCACCCAACCAGTCCCTTCCTCAGTGATGTTAACACACTTTGAACCTCTTCTGTCACTGCACATGTCACTCTATATAATCAATTTCATGTGCTTCTATTATTAGATTGTAAATGAGGGAGAGAGCATACCTGTATTTATTATCATTGTATCTCCATCACCTTATTTCACATGTAGAAAGAGTTTAAGACACATTTAGTGAATTGAACTGGAAAAGAAAGAGCCTTCAGGAAGTAGAAGCTTATAAGGGTTTTAAATTTATATTTCAGAAAGTCTTCTTCATAGAGTCACAATCAGTGTTACTAAAGTTAACAAAACTGATTAGATCCTCGACTTGAAAGTGTGGACTTTCTCCATTGAACTGCAATCTATTTTGAAGCTTTCTAACTACTTTAGAATCATCCTAGAGTTGCAATTTGCAGTTCTGTTTATGGCTTACCTAAGCAAGACATGATCCATATTTTACATATAAAATAAGGCAGGCCTTGACCAGCTGTTCTCTATTTTTATAGAAGAAAGAACTAGCACAAATAAGCATAAATTACAGTAACATATGCAAAATAAGGAAAGTCTGTAGGGAGAGTAAGTTCATGGGGAGGTGGTAAATAAAGGGGTAGAATTAAATGTGAAATAACTTTATGAGAGAGTCTTTCCTAAAGATCAGAAGATATTCAGTTGTTTCATCTTAGTATATGAGACGTTGGGGATGGATCTTAATAGCTAAAATTTTTCTTAATGGCATCTCAGAACTCTATCAAATTCAGAGATTCCATAGTGCATTATAAAGAAATAAAATCAAAATGGAATCTTAAGAACATAAATGGATATACATGGTTAACACACATGTCTATAAGGTTAAAGTATTTTATGGAGCTTATTTATTTTATTTGCTACAAAATCATAATTGATAAATGTATTTTCATCATTTTTTTCACTATGCCTTTGTTAACTCAGGATACTCTTTTCTTTTTCAAGGAAGGAGTGGCATAATGGAAGCACTTGGATCCAGCTGGCCCTTTTGTTTTCTCATCATTACCAGATCCCAAATCTTTCACCTTCTCTGGTTCAGGTTCTGGCATAGAGCAGTTTCCTCCATTCCTATCAAGGTATTACCAGAGCTGGAAAAGGTCATCCCTGGAGCCCACCTGCCTCACCTTGTGAATTCCTCACTGGTAACAATGCTGCCTTTGTCTCTGCTTCATTCATAGCTCATAGAACCAAGCCTATTAGAGCTCGCAGCTGCTGCCCAAACTTATTTTCTTAGAAACACTTAACAGAAATATGAAAAAGAGGAATCTGGAATTAGAAATGATTCTAAAAAGATACATTTCCCCCTTGTTTTCGTGCAAGATTACAGTCAATATTTTCAAGGACGTGAAGTTACTTTCAAAGAAACCTACTAATTGTTGGACACCTACTACATGCTAGAACTTTGTATTCAAATAAACTTTGTATTCAATAAAATGAAATTGTATTTTATTTAGTCGTTGTGGCAACTGGGAAAGCTAGATATTACACTCTACAACAGGAGACTCAGAGAGAATCAATTTCTTCCCTAGAGTATTACATCCATAGGAACCCACCCAGGATGCAGACCTACATTAACTTCATTTCTAAAGCTCAACTTATTTCCTCTAAGCTCTTCTGCCCCTGAGAAAGACGCCAAAAACGATCTCATTTGAAATTTCAGGTGCGTTTTTATTTAATAAAAAATAAGGACAGAAGCAAAAAGGAATGCAAGTTTGAAAATGAGCTCTTGGAGGTATCCAAAGAGCACGTGCTGTGCCAATACTGGGCCTTAGGGGTCCCTCCTTTCCAGATGTAGCTGTGACTGTCTTAACCAGCAAAACGGCAGGGCGCCACGCGGCGGTGTGCAGGCTGTAGCAGGCGGGGAGGAAGCGCGCGGGGACGGGAAATGTCAGCGAGTATTTAAAATATGTATTTAATCTGTCCTTGTCCCTCTATTCCCACTGCTACTGCCCCATTCAACACGATCGCCAGCTCTTGCCTATTCGGTAATAGCCTCATAACTCTCCACTCTTCCCACCTGCCCTCGCTCCAGCCCTTCCCCACCTCCGGAGTATCAGATTGTGTCCCTCCTTTCCCGTCTGAAACTTTCAGTGGCTGCTCATAGCTCTAAGGATGAAGTTAAACATCCTTGGCGTGGCCTGCCCGGCCTAGCACGTTCCGGGCCCCGCTCTGTGCTTTGGCTTCCACCTCAGGCCACTTGTCACACGTGTCAAGCACTTTCCGCATTCGGTTCCTTTGTACGCCTTGTCTGCTCTCCTGTGCCCCTCCTACCCCCTCCCAAATCCCGCTCACCCTCCAAGTCTGGCTTACATGTCACTTTCTTTGAGGCCTTCCCTGGCTGATCCCTCCTCTGCCCCCTCGCCCTGGCCGTCACTTAGCTCTCCCTAATGCACTCCGCTAGCACCCTCATGTCACCAGTAGAAACTTACGTTATACACTTGATACACTTGCCTGATTATTTCGAACATCTGCAAGTGCCACAGGATTAAGCGCAGTGTCTGGGAAGCACACGGCTGAAACTTAACTCGAGTGAATGCACGAACAGGGATGAATGAATGAATAGGGGGGCTTGAAGGGAGTCTCCACGGTCACCGTCATCATTTTATAGCCAACATACATCGAGTGCCCCGTTGTAGCTCTCACAGGCACGCGGGGTTGGCGAACCCTGGACCAGAGCAGACTCTGGGGCGCCCGCCGCGCTCGGGCTGCAGCGGAGGACCGAGCACAGCGCGGCCCGGGCGGCTCTCCCCGAGGGGTCCGCCTGGCTCCCAGGCTCACGCGTGTCGTGGGGCGCGGTGGGGAAGGAGCGAGCGAGGCAGCAGCGCCGCGGGCCTGGCGGCCGCCAGCCACCGAAAAACACGACTTCCTCGTCTAGGGGCCGGCGCGGGGCGGAGCGGGGCGGGGCGGGCTGGGCCGAGGGCCGCCCCCTCGGGAGCCGGAGTGGGGCCGAGTTCGGCCGCGGAGGAGGTGGCCCGAGCCCAGCCGCGGAGGAGGGGAAGCCGAGCCTGCGAGCTGGCGCGCGGCGGGGCCATGGTGCCCGGCCTCCTGGCGCTGCTGCTCGCCGTCTCCGCCCCGCTCGGGCTGCGGGCGGCGGAGCGGGGTGAGTGGGGCGCGGCGGGCGGGCGGCGGGACCCGGGGCGCGGCGGGCGGACCGCGGGGCGGGCGGGGCCGCAGCGGGGAGGAAGTGGGGTTCGCCGCCTGCACCCCGCGGAGCCGGGCGGCCCGCGGAGGACCTGCTCTGCCCGACGGCGTGTCGCGGCTGAAAAGAAGTGGGTGCGTCCGACCCTCCGCCCCACCAAGCTCTCCCCTCCCCCCAAACAGAGACAACAACTTGGCGCCTCCCCGCCAGCCCCGGCGCTTGGTTTCAGACTTCCCAAGCTGCCCGCCCCGGGAGAAGTGACAGGCCGGGGGGTCGCGAACCGACGGCCCCGCCCCAGCTGCCCTGGGGGAGAGCCGTGTGCGGGGACAGCTCCCTCAAGCCCCCTTTGACAAAGCCGGGCCCCCCTGTCGCCTGTGCCCCGGCGCGGCGCTGGAATCCCAGCGTGCGCGCTTGTTTTCTGGTGCGGGACTCTTGACAGATGTTTCCCGAGGCTGCCCTCTTAGGCGGGCGGGCAGGCGGCGCCGCCGCCTGCTAAGGCGAGTCCGGTTTGCGCCCCAAGTTGTGGCCTGGCTGCTTGTCGGGAATGTGAGCGAGCCGACCCCCGACCTGCCGGGTCCTTCTCTGGACCGGGTTCTTGACTTCGAGTTGGACCTAATTAGCCCACATCCGAGTTTACCCTCGTGTGGACGATTCCACCACTGACGTAGTAAACTGTTCGTGCCAGCCCTAGGTGGCTGTACTTTATTAGTCCGTGTTAACTAATTGATTTTTAATTCAAGCGAATAAAGAGAGTAGAGAAGGTTTTTAGAATATATATATATAGCGAATAATAGCATTCTGCGGAAGTTTTTCAGTTCTTGTTTTCCCCCTCTCCTCTCCTGCTTGTTGCCCCTTGTACAGCAGAGGTTATTTAGTGGCCATGAGTCTGTCTGTAATATTTTGACAGCTCTCCCGCGTTCTCCGGTGTCTTCTAGTGCGACAATCAAAACTAAGCCAAATAAATGCTGGTGTTTTTTTTTTTTCTTCTTTTCACTGAGCTATGTATCCATTGCCAGTCTGAAACACTGATATTCGAGATGTGGATAGTGGTTCCTTTTTTTTTTTTTTTTTTTAAGATTTTATTTATTTATTCATTTCTCCTCCCCTTGCTGCTTGTGCTCGCTGGGTCAGCTAACCACGCTGTGCGGGCGGGCTTGCCTTCACCAGGAGGCCCCGGGAACCGAACCCGGGGCCTCCCATATGGTAAACGGGAGCCCCACTGATTGAGCCACAGCCGCTTCCCTGGATCCTAAGTTTACTTACACACACACACACACCTAAATTTATGTTGTCTAGAGTCAGGGTAGCACAATACTAGGCATTTTGTAAAATGTTAATATGTGTTATGTTATTAAATATGTACTGTTTTAATAACAGGTGTGTATTGGACATTATGAAAATGTTTTCTTAAGTCACGGTGGGATGACCCAACTTTAACACAGTACATCCATGAATCAGCCCAACAGTGTGTTCCCACACTTACTTGGCTAGCTTTCCAAATGAAGTTTCAAATTTTGTATGGTCATTTTTCCCCTCAAGTTTCATAAATTTTAGCATGCCAGCCCAATTTAGGTCTTGAGATATGCTAGTGCTATGTAGTTGGATGATGGACACACAGATTTTAGTGTTCTCAGTGTTTAGAAGGAAAGAGGGCAGCCTTAGAATAAAAGCCTGTTTTTGGTGAGAAGAAAATACCATTTATTGCATTGTACCTTCATTGTTCTTGGAGTCAACCTAGTCTGGTACTCCTTGAATCCTCAGGTTCCCCAACCTGTCTGAACACCACTCTCCCTGGAAGCTTTATGAAGCCCCAGCTCCATCTTTTAAATCAGAATTCCCATGGGTGTGGCCTGGGAATATGCACTTTTAAAAAGTTCCCACAGGTAAATCTGATTCTTATCAGCTCTGAGACAGTGAAAACATTTTCTAATATTAAGGTTGTGATAAAGTGCCACAATCTGTGTAATAGGCATTACGTTAGTATTTGTTTCAGAAAACAAAAGTTGTAATTTCCTCTAAATTTTAATAGGTCTGGTCAGTGGAATTATTTAAACTTTTTATGTGGGTTGGAGTCTGGTGACCCTCTGAAGCAATACTGGTTCCTTTGTAGGGCTGCTGTTTGCCTTTATGGTACTTTCGTTCAGTTTACAAAGTGTGCCCACCATTCCCAGTGTTCCCAGTTGCCAGGACGCAGACCCTAGTGCTTGGTGAGCAGAGTTTGGCTGATTTCAACTCCTTGTGCACTATTTCCCTGGGTCCACTTAATTAAAGTTCGATATTTAAGGGGATTGCTTCAACATGCTTTTTGACCTTACATATCTCATGCAAGTTGATCATTAATTTTGATTCTATTCATATAAATCCATAGGCTTGGCTTCAGTCTATCCTTATTAACTTGATATACATTTTGTAGAATAAAATACTCTTAATTCATGTGATGAATTTGTGCTGTGTTTCCTTCTAACTAAACATCTCCAATTCTCTCTTCACCAAAATATTTCGGAATGGGTATGAAAGTAAAGATTTCCCACTTGTGAATTAAGTACTAGTGATGAATAAAAATGAGCAGTTGATCTCTGAGGAGACATGTAAGCATAGCTTCAAATACTGGATACCTAAAAATAGCTTTAGAAACCCTGTCCAACTCTAATTTGTTACTGTTAGATTGTTCTTAAGTGTCAAACATTTATGTTTGACTAGAGATTGGATCAGCTCATACCTGGTATTTTAGGTGAGTGCCTTTTTTTTTTTTTTTTTTTTTTTTTAAAGTAAGCACAAGTTTATTCTGACACCTTCTGCACTCATATGTCCACTTGCCCCAGACTTTTCGTTATCTCATCTGTCCAGGGACAAGTCTGGGATTTGGCCATCCCTGTAGACTATCAGCTCCTGAGGACAGCAGCTGGGACTGTTGTTCATTTGTTTGTTATTGTTGTTGTTTGTCTTCCTGGCACCTGACAGAGGTGCTTGAAAGCATTTCTTGAGTTGAACTAAACAATCTCTATGTGCTGGGTAGATATTTTCAAATTATTTCCCAATGAGTGGAAACTAAGTAGTAAAGAGTCTCCTGAAGTTCTTTATGAAGGTACATCTTCTGCGTCTACTAATTAATTTTGTTTATCAAGCTCAGCTGTCTTGGCATGCTGATTTCTATATGTTAAGGGTGCCTCTGAAATGAAAGCACAGTCAAAAGAAGGAAGCATGCCAGCAGAACAGGATATACCATGTCTCTGGGAGACATAATTGGTAAAACGCAAAACACTGTTATACTATATATTTCAGAAAATAAGTTCTATTAAAGGAACCATTAAACAAAACAAAACAAAAAATTATTGAAACAGGATTTGATCTCTGAATACCCAAACTATACTTACTAGCTTTTCATTTCCCAAAATGAACCCTTTCATCTTGTGGTGCTGAAACAGACAAAGTTCATATGAAGAACCACAACTTGGAAATAAGCAAAACATCTGTCATTTAGGAGGGCTTATGTTTTTATTTTTAAGATGCGTAGAGAAGTTTAATTGCAGTGTTTAGCTAAAGTTTGAGTCATGTTACGGGGGAGGGGGACCCACAAAAAACAATGACACTTTTTCAGAGAAAGACTTCCAAGCAAGTTTTGGACTTACTGCTATTTGTGTCCTAAAGCATAAATTTAACTCAATATGTATTAGAGCAATTGGTAGTTTTTCTTTATTAAGGAGCTAATGAACACAACTACCTGGCACTGGCTTAGCACATAATAGGAAGCCAATAAATGTTAGTTATCTTGCTATTCGTTACTGGTTATCACTATTAATTTTTACAAATATCCGGGCCTCTTTGTTCTGCCTCACCAGTGCCTGTTCACTACACTTGTCCGTCTGACCTCATTACCTGTCACTCCCCCCCATACTCACAACTCTCCACCTGTACTGACTTTCATGCTATTTCTCGAAGGTGTCAGGCACCCTCCAACCTCAGAGCCTTGCACATGCTGTTCCCTCTGCCTGGAAGAGTCTTGCCCCAAATATCCTCATAGCTTACGCCTCCTTCAATCTTTGTTTAGATGCCACCTTCTGGGGAAGAGCGTTCCTAACCACCTAGTTATAACTGTAACCCTTTTGCCACTCCCAGAACTTCGAGTTCCCCTTTCCTACTTT
The DNA here is from genome assembly GCA_026826555.1 of Tolypeutes matacus. Lineage (NCBI taxonomy): Eukaryota > Metazoa > Chordata > Mammalia > Cingulata > Chlamyphoridae > Tolypeutes > Tolypeutes matacus. The sequence continues at coordinate 38,322 of JAKSZT010053792.1, read as the reverse complement.
GAGCTTTCTCCATGGCACTTACTCTCTTCCAACAGATATTTGATTCACCGCTTTTATTTAATTTGTCTTCCCCCTACTAGTATGTGAGCTCTCTGACAGAGTCTGTGCCTCCAACATTGGCTAGTACACAATAGGTGCTCAGTGGAGAATGGAAGCTTAGTGGGGATGGGGGGAGAATGTGGTAAAAACACTACCCCTGCCCTGTCATTAAAAGATTCAGAGTTGACTAATTGAGAATCAAAATCTAGGCAAGGCAAAGTAATAAAATTGTGTGTCATCCAACTCTTGTTTTTAAGTAAAAAGTCTGACAGTATGGACTTAAAAATAGAGAAACTCAGACATATCAGAATTCTGGCATTTAGGATGAAAGGAAAAAGTATTGCCAAATTTCAGATTTTTTTCCACTAAAACATTTTAGATTATGGACTAATTTTGTCTTTTTGCAATTGAAGAGTCATGTTGATGTCATCTTCCAGATGTTCAGTCTTTGTTTTGTATATTTGTATATTTGCCTTGGGAGTGGGAGAGTGAAGGAGACTTAATTGATGGGGGGGGGGCGGGGAACTCACATGGTGATGTCTAACCCTTCCTGGAAATAAATTCTAACTGTGAGCTCTGGTATGCTGAGTCCAGAACCAACTGACAAACTTGCCCGTCAGTGGGGGCTGAAGAGGGGAATCTGGTTTTTGAGGGGGAGAGGGGAGGAGGGGTGAGGGAGATTCTTAAGATCTGTGAGGGCAGAGAAGGAGGCTTTTTTTGTCCACCGCTAGTAACTGGTGCAGTGCCTGGCAGATAACACACTCTCCATAACTATTTCCTGAGTCAGCACATGAAAGAATGTGGTGAAGGGCAATGCTCACTAAAGTATTTCAAACAGATGTTGTCTGTATGACTATTGTGTGGCCTTAGGAAACTCTGTGCATGTATTCAGGAAAGTAACTGAATTCAGCTCTGAAAGGATGTTGGAAATCCAGAGACTCCTTTACAGACAACTCCGGGCAAGCGGCCATGAGTTAGCACTGGCTAGTGAGGGGAACAGGTGGCTTTGCTCATTTGGACCAGGTGGGTTAGTGGCCACATAGATTCTGTACATCCTTGGACATTTAGGGCATCAGGGGCCAGTTTTACTCCACAGATCTTTTGTGACCTTAGTACTGTGTTGAGCCATATTGTCATGTATCCTTTACTGTTTACTACCATTTTTACTTGATTTATTAATCTAGCTTTGATGAAATATCTCATTAGGAGTTATGTGCTGGGTAAACGTTTACCTGATATTTGCAGAAATACCGGTCTTGTATATGCTTGTATATGGTAATTTTAGAATAGGTAGAATTTTGTAGGAAAAGCTTTTTGAACTAAGGTAACAGCCAAGTGGTTTCTTATTACCACCACCACCACCACATTTTTTATAAATCCACACTAGATCTTTATTTTTTAAAAAAAGAAAAAAAGTTTCCCTAAGGATGAGACTTTGTTGCATGGCTGCTAATTTCTCAAGGATCATCTCTAATGCTTATAAGGTGGAACAGTTGTGGAACAAAGCAGCAGGATGTCAACAAATAGCATTGTACCAATGTATCATACTCCTGCAAGGAAGATGTTATTCAGAGAAACACTCAGTATATTTTGGCATATATCAAATTTATATATATATCCCCACAGCAGATTCACGTGTGCACACATACGTATGTTGTCAACTCTCTACTATTTGTTTTTATTAAAGATTAGAAGACACAAAATTATAATTATAAAGTATGTGTAAGGTATAAAGAAGAACAATAAAATTATAATACCTGCCACCCACTCTACCCCTAAGTCTGTATATGCTTTTATATTTTGCTTTTTTCAACTTAACATTTTATTCAAAGTTTTTTATCATTCTATTTAGAAAAAAATATTTTTAACCTCTATATAATATTCCATTATGGACTAATCATTAATTTAATAATTCCCTTGTTTTAGTTTGCCAAAGGACTGCTGATGCAAAGTTCCAGAAATCTGTTGACTTTTATAATGAGGATATATGTGGGATAAAAGCTTACAATTCCAAGGCCATGAAATGTCCAAATCAAGGCACCAGCAAAGATCTTTCTCACCAAAGTCAGCTACTGTTCATTTGGGCGTTGTTGCCACGTGGTGAAGCAAGATGGCTGCCAATATCTGCTGAGGTCTCAGCCTTCCCGTCTGGGCTCACAATATCTTCTTGAGCTGATCTGTGGGCCCAGCCTCCTTGAGCTTCCCGGGGGCTTCTGTTTTCCTGCAGTCCTCTCTCTCACCTTGCAGAATCAAATATGCTGGCTCCCTTTTCCTGTGTCTGTCTGAGTGAGTCTGTCTGTGTTTCCATTTATTTCAGACCCAGCATGGGGGCAGAGACTCAACTTGAGCCACCCTCACTGACCTGATGTAGTCTAATCAAAAGCCCTAAAGTGTCAAAATATTTCCTACAAATTAATGTATTTACATATGAAAAGTTTCCAGAGTAAAGGAATTATGCAATAAGGAAAAGTTAAGAAATTTAATTGAAATCATAAAGCAGTTTAAAAATAAATTGCTAAAAATAGTGTATTTCCTAACCAAGACTCATTCAACCAAGAGGAGAGTCAAGTGGAATATTACTTGTTTATTGGCCAGTAATAGTGTTTATTTGTAACTTGATTATATTAAAAGATATACACACACACATACACACTTTCTGTTAGTACATTCTGTATTAATAAATATGAAGAATTTTTAAAAAAGACCTAAAGTGATCTTATCAAGTAATCTAATCTAAGGCCCCTTAACTGAATTTAATGCAATCAAAGGGTATCACACCCAGAGGAATAGATTGGTTTACAAATATAATATTTCTCTTTTTGGTGTTCATAAAATAATTTCAAACTACTACATTCCCTATATACTGTTCTAATTAAATTTGTATTGATTTGTAGAATTAGACATCAGGTAAATAAAAACTCATTTTCATGTCATTTATCAATACTGAAGGAATATCCAATGGGAAAGTGGAATTTTTGTCTTGATCAACTTACATCTGTAAGTCTTTTCAAGAGTCTGGTCTTTTGTGTGATTCAGATAACTTATTTATTTATAAAGTCAGAAATAATTTTCTTGCCCATACATTATGCAAAAGAAAAATGTATACTTTTATCTTTAAACATACTAAGTATCAGAAAGGTAAGCTTTCTTCATCTTTCTTGGGTGAGATTCTTAATTTATTCTTAAAAGGGTCAACCTTGTCAATTATTAGAATATTTGGAGTTTGTCTTTACTGAGAACCACATTTATTTTTATAGTCATCATTTTTCAATTCAAATTGTAACCATTATTGTAACCATTTGTATTCAATGTCCCAAATATTTACATTTTACTAGAAGGATAGAGGACACAGTATTATTTTTTCTTTTCATCACAAAATTAAACTCTGGACATTAGAACTATATGGCTCCATTTTTGTGCCGGTGTTTAGTAAATGTGCCTAAAGGTAAATGATTTTTTATGGAGCACTCTATTCTTGAAGAAAGAAAAAGAAAATAAAACCTCATTTCACTATTATTTCTGACAAAGAACAAGGCAAAGGACATTAAAAATTGTGAGGTCTAGTTAAATTTGGATTATGAGCACATAAAACTTCCTACAAGGAAAATGGGTAAACATCTCTCTGTCTGTCACCTAAATTTTAAATGAGTGAATGGGTTTAGTTCAGACTTGATATCACTTTCCACAAAAGGAAGTTCACCTCAGATTGGAATGTGACTGATTTCAGCCCAAATGAAGAAAATATTGAGACTTAATAGCCCATGGACATCAGGTCAATGAATTCTTCCCACTCTGAGGGTTTTAGAATGGCGCCTGCTTATTTTGAGAACTGCATGAACCAAGATTTGCCTCTTTTTTTGCCTCTGGAAAGCTCCTCCTGGTTTGCCAAGAGAATAAAATAGGAGCTAGCTTACTGAGAGAGAAGTGGCCCTGTACTGTTGTGGCTGTTAGTTCAGAACGATCTGAAAATCTTTGAGACCCTCTTGCCTTTGGGTTAGGAAATTCTTTTTTTCTTCCATGTCTTCTTCTTTTTCCTTTTTCATCTTTGCCACAGATGCTGTAAGATATTATTTGTGTCTTAAAAGATACACTGTTTTCCCCCTGAGGTATTTAAAATATATATTTAAAAAACTTCATAACATTTCCCCTCGAAACATTTCATTTGTATCTCTATTCTAAAGATATTTTCTTATATAACAATGATGCCACAATCATGTCTCAGAATATTAGTAGTAATTCTTTAATATCACCTAATACCCAAGCCATATTCACATTTCCTATTGTCTAACCAAAACATTTTTTTAACCACTGGTTTGTGCAAACAAGGATCCAGACAAAACCTACATATTGTATTTAGTTATTGTGTCTCTTAAGTTGCTTTCAATCTACCACTGACTCCCACCCACGTACATTTTTTTTTCCTGCAAGGAAACTAGGTCCAGTTATCCTGTGATGCAGCTCACATCCTAAATTTGACTGACTACTTCATAGTGAAGACTCTTTTATTTGGTGCACTATCTCCTCCCTTATATTTCCTGTAAACTTGAAGTTAGATCTAAAGGCTTGATCAGATTCAAGCTAAGGATTTTTGGTAAAAGTACTTCAAAGGTGCCAGGTGCTTCTAATTGTATTGTATCAGGATGCATTTATTATTGTTATTATTATTATTATTACCTCTCTTTTAAAGATTGATCAGTGACTTCAGGAAGTGACAGTCCAATCCCTCTGTTATAAAGTTGCCTTTTCCCCCTGTGACCTGCAATTAATCTGCAGGAAGATAGTCTCTATCAACCTTTCACTTATTGGTTTAGCATCAATTGATCATTGTTGCTTGTTCAGTCAGAATTTTTTGAGTAAATAATTTATTAAAAACCCCTATCTTCTTATGTACTTTGATTTATCAAGTGTTTTTTTTTTTTTTTTAATTCCATTTAATCCCAATTCCAAGAGTGATTGAGGGAATTGAGATTCAGAGGCTGAGTCATTTACCCCAAGCTCATTCACTCTGCATGTTCTTGGTGGGAAGCAAGTACATGTCCTGTGATTCCAAATAAGGATAGTTTCCTGCATCTGTCTTCAAAGAAACCCATTATATACTCATGTCTGAGGGAGAACAAATCAAAGAAAAGTCATCTTGGAGGAATACAACTTCAGGGGGTTACTTAGGTGATAAAGTTTTTAATTAATAATCCTCGTTTTCTCTTAGAGGTGACCACATTTGCACAGAAAAATTAGACTATTTTCCAAATCCAAATCAATAACCATTTTCTTTTACCACATTGTGATAAATTCAGCAGTGCAGAATACAGAATGTACAAAGGCACTTTTCAAAAATGGGGAATGCGATATGAGTTTCATGTTTACGTTTTCTCTCTCAACTCTTATGTTTCATACCTCATTAGATATATGACAAGACGCCATCTTGCTCCTCACTGAGATTTGCTATTTTCTGTTCAGTAAAAATTGATTTTGTGTTCCATATGTATGGTACATACACATATTTTCCCACACATCTGCTCATCCTGTTTCTTTGTGTATTTTCCACAGTGATTCTCAAGTAATTCCAAAATTAACAGTCTTGCCCAAGTGTCAGAAATGTTATCCATGCCTAAATATAGATTCTAAAACTAATTATTGCCTTTCCTGATCTTATAAATGAAATCTAGAGTGAGGATTGATCAGTGACTTCAGGAAGTGATAGTCCAATTCCTCTATTACAAAGTTTCAAAGAATTGGAAATACTGAAGTGTTCCAACTTTAGGAATTAGGAATAGCTATTAAAATATAGCCATACAAAACTGGTATCTCTTGGAATTTTCATGTTTAAAATGATTCACTGCACCTTTAAATATATATATATAACATTTTTATAAGCAAATGCACATATATGCATATATATTTATATATCATTTTACAAATATTGGTATGTATTGTGAAAATTTTGATTTTTACCCACAATTAAAAAAAAAATGATTCACTGCAAGATCCCTGCTCATTATGAGGGATCTTTTTAGTCTCTTGCTTTTCTGGTATATCCATGGACCAGCAGAGGAGTCATCACTGAGAGCTTTTTGGAAATGCAGAATTTTCAGACCCTGCAGCTTAACACGATCCCCAAGTGACTGCTAAGCACACTGAAGTTTGAGAAGCAGCACATTAATTCACTGAAACCTTCATTGGCAGAGCATCATTTAGGGGCCACATGAGAGCTAAGCAAAGTAGACAACCTTTGCTGGAGATAAAATAGTCACCTCTCATTAGATTATTACCTTAATAGTCTAGTAAAGAGTACTTAAATAATTTTAAAAGGGAGGATGAAAAGAACAAAACAAACAAAAAAATAAATAAAAAGGAAGGATGACAATTTCTCATATCATCATTCCTATGAGAAACCCTGAATTGAGCATGGCTATTTTCCTCATATTAATTTTGAGAGAAAAAAGTGGGTCTTCATATACATATATGTAATCTCTGTTTTAGTAGCAATTGTATTGCTCAGCAGCAGGATAAGCTTGGGCAGTGTCTTAGTTTGCCACAGGCTGCTGATACAAAGTTGTAGAAATGGGTTGGCTTTTATAATGGGAAATTTATTAGGGTAAATCATTACAGTTCCAAGGCCGTGAATTGTCCAAATCAAGCACCATCAGAGATGCTTTCTCACCAAAGTCAGCTGTGGGTAATCCTAGCATCCTGCCTCATGGCAATCCTTTTCCTTGAACTCAGCCATGGCCAATCAGTCATCTCTCCCTGGTCCTCGGCTCCTTGAACCTCTTGGGGCTTCTCTCGTTGAACTCAGCTGTGGGTGAACCTGGAGTCCATTTTCTCACATGGCCAGATCAAATATGGCAGCTTCCTTTCTCTCTGTATCCTCTTCCTCTTTGTGTCTCTATTTGTATCAGACCCTGCAAGAGGGCAGAGACCCAAGCTGGCTCATGCCTCCTGGCATAGTCCAATCAAAAGCAATCTAATCAAGTGATCTAAAGTGAATCTAATGCAATCAGAGAGTACCACACCCACAGGAAAAGATTAGTTTAAGAACATAATCTTTTTGGGATTCACCAAATTCAAACTCTCATAGGCAGCATCTAAAATCTCTCTACCTCAGTTTTCCCACCTCTAAAATGGGCAACTTAAACAATGGCAGCCTTTGGGTGTAGTGATTGAGCTTCCTGGTGTCTGGAGACAGAGAGGCTAGGTTCGGATCCTGGCTAAGCCACCTGGGCCAAGGTGCTTGGCCTTTCTTAGCCTCAACTTCTTCACACATGGAATAGGGATAATAGAAGGTAAGTGTGATAAAGAAAGGATGTGGTGGACTTTGATTCTGCTGTATTGGAAATTTCCTCTTTCATCAGCTGTGGAGTAAATATTTGGATATTTGGGGTATTATTCTTTATATGTTTGTGTATATGTGTCTGTGTATAAATGAAATGTTTCATAATCACTTTTTAAAGGGAACTAATATATGTCAAATATGATTAACATGAAGATTAAATAAGATAATAATAAAGTCCTCAGAACACTGTATTTCTCACTCTTTACAATAAATATTTGGTAAATGCTAGTTAATAGCAAGGACCCTTTCACAATTAATTTTGTGATTATTTTTTCCTGTCCTTGTAACTTTTTGGTTCTTACTGATTTTTTGAAAAGTAGATCTATGAATGTGAAAATGTGTGTGTGCAAGAAAGAGAAAGAGTAAGAGATAAATGTTATAGTTTTAATTTGTAAAACTCAGACTAACTTTAGCTGTACTTGGTAATATTGGATTTTCTTGGCTCTAGAGAGAAAAGTCAATGTCGATTTATACTTTATCTGAATGGTGTTTTGCATATTTAACATGGAAACCAAGTTAGAAAGCATAGAGTGTTTTAGAGACAGGAAAGATTTCTCTCATTTATCTTCAGCTTCAGCAATAGTAGCATGGACATTACATCAACATCCTGATATTAATAGTAAAGGTCTGGGGGACGGATGTGGCTCGGGTGGTTGGGCGTCTGTCTCCCATGTGGAGGGACCTGGGTTCGATCTCTGGGACCTCCCAGTTAAAAAAAAAAAATAGTAAAGGTCAGCAGCCACTTTTCTCTAATTTTCTCATCCTAAGCATCTATTAAACAGAGATGAAATAATTGTCTTAGACTTGTTTGGGTGTGTCAACAAGTTTTATTCCTAAATTTTCATCTGTACAATTAAGTAACTTCTCTCAGACAATGTGTCATATTTATTGTCCAGTACTTCCAAAGCACTTGGTACTTATTAATAGCAACGGTGGGAAAGTCTTGTTTTGTTTTTAAGTATCAGAATTCCATAGTACAGTGTCAGTATCATTTTTAGAACTATAAAGGCCAAAGTCCACTTTCTCACACCAGATCTTGAGTACCAGAAGCCCCCTCATGATATCTTGGGAGAGTCTAGCCCAGGATTTCGCCAGTGTGTCCTTTAAAACACTAGTCCCATGAAGTGCCCAATGAGGAAAGACTTCCCTAGGAAGTGCTGCAAACTGTGGCCTCTGTTAGAGAGCTTCACTTTGTGAGGACTTTGAGGTGTCCTGGGTGAAGAAAAAGGAGGCATTCTCCAAACTTATTTCCCTTGCATCTCTTTTTGCATGATGGAGACAGGACCTCCTGTAAACCTCTTACACATAGTGTCTACTTCAGGGTTGCTGACATAGCAGTTAGTGGGCACTAGGTGGATATTGAGGAATGCTTTCTAATTGGACTTTTTCAGCAACCTATAGGACACTTAACACACACAGCCTCGTTCATCTTTACCACACCCAGCTATCTTGGTAGTTTTGAAGATGAGGAAAATGGACATAGACAAGATGGGTGACCTCTTAATACCATACAGCCAATAATTGATGGAGTTTGGACAAAGTCAGCTAATTCAAAGCAATATTCTTGACACTTTAATATGTGTAGCATTTTAAAAAATAAAAACAATAGCAATTAAAATATATCAGATTCTTACTATATGCTAGTCTCAATGCATAATACTTCAGTATCATTTTCTCAGTTAATGCTTATGATAACCCTATGAGTTGGACTCTGTCATTGTGTCTATTATGCTTGAGTAAACTGAGGCTCCGAAAGGTAAAGTGACTCACCCAAGGCTTCACAGCTGGGCAGGGCTGTGCTGGAACCCAGGGTCGTAACCACTGTGCTCTGTCACCTCCCAAGTATATGGAAATGATTTATAAGACTAGAAAATAATAGGTGTGCAAACCCTCCTTCTTTCAATGATCTTTTACCTTTCAGTAGAAATCCCAAGACTGAAGAGTGACCAAGAACTAGAGAATTTTCACTGGTTTGCTTTATAGAACCTTAAAGAATAGCATTGAACAAGGTTTTGAGTTTCTCCCATTGGGTGTAAATAATCTTAACATTGGAATCACTGATATCTTCACACACTGATGGAAGTAGTTTCATATTGTGTAGGGAGTCATAGATGGGACCAACTGAATTAATTTGTTTCAGTTTTATACATTCAAACTGCTTTATTTTAAGCAATATTTTTAGCTAATTGAAACTTTGAGTCAACATGAAGTGATTTTTGACAATAAGTCCCTTGTGTTTCCTTTTATTTTACATTCAAAAGTCTTTCATCTATGGAATTAAAAGTTGTATCTTCATCATGTCATTAATCATGTCGTTAGCATCTATTTTATAGGTGGTGAGAATAAGGTTTAAAGAGAATGTGCAAACAAGTTTTTAGGATTTGGTCATGGGTTTCTTGTCTGTCACTGTGACTTCTTAAAGCATAGAATTCTATCCATTTTCCTTTTAGGTAGACTAAAATTTTAAATAATCATTCTGTTTGATCATCACTACTTCATTTTACCTCTTTTTATTCTCACACAGCAACTTAAGCCCTCTTGCCCTTATTGTTGCTTTCTTTCCAGGCAACATGCTAAGCAAAAAGTTAAGCGCAATTGGAGAAGAGGAAAGTTTATAAGACAGTGTGGCAGACACTTAATGAAATGAGTGATACCCTGGGAAATCTGTTTGCCTTAGTGTCAGACAAAGGGCTCTATAATAATTGCAAACTCCCTTTGTGGTTGGAAAGATTGTAGTCATCAATAGCTCACTTGATGTTAGACATGGAAAGAAATTTTCTCACACCCACACAGGGATGACTGTGTGTGTGTGTGGAGACCTGTTATAACTTGAATATTAGGAAAGCACTGCTATAACTGTATCATTTCATAATCATGTTTCTAGAAATGGTTTCACTCTTATGATATTTTAATGTGGTGTTTCCCAAATTGCAATATGTGACCCGTTAGTAGGCAATGAAATCAATTGAGTTGGCACAACCAGCATGCCTTTAATAAAAAATGAAATAGAATAGAATAGAAAATATAGTGCTTCATGTATCACAGAAAGAATTGTATCATTAAACTGCTTGTTATTGCTGTATGTGTATGCAAGTGTGATTACTTAGGTTCTGATGAAAAATCTGTGTTCTAAATATGGGTCATAATCAAAAGAGTTAGAAGCCTATTGTCTTTCGCTAAGGAAACTAATAATATAAAAGATATTTTTGCACACCCCTTTTATTTCACCCAAATAATTTTCCAACAAGGGCAACTCAAATAAAAATTTTCTTTTAAAGCCTATATCATGCTTTCCAGTAATGCAGAACCTTATATTTGCCAAGTATAGCTTAATTTTACCTTTCTAAGTGAAATATGGTTTCTTATCAAAGGGAAATAGTCTTTTAAGGAAGTTACTGTTTTCCTTTCTTAATAGAATTAGAATAGACTACTTAAAAGAGTTGATTCATGTAGACAAGCATGTAGGATTCGTTTTAAGCTTATTTAGAAAATACACTGTATAGCCATACCTCCCAAAAAGTAGATTTTAAAGGTTGAAAGGTGAAACATATCCATTAATTTAATTTCAGGCATTTGGAGAAGAGCTAGTAAGCCCATATTTCTGTTTTTATACCTGACACTTCACTCTCAGGAATTACTTGTTAACATGTCTCTCTCCCCATGATCATGAGCTCCTTGCACTGGGAATGACATTACACTAAGATCCTACCTGTTTGTTGAGTGAGTTTTCAACAACAGTTTGAGCATATTTGTTTACAAGACTTCTTCCAATCCATATAAAAAGTCTAATGCTGAAAGTAGCCTTTAATGTTACAAAGAATATTAGGTGAATTTGGTATTTTTAATTATATTATTTCTCTGACATATATAATGTATTATTAATGTAGAAATTTAAAGTAAAAATAAAATGAAAATCACTTGTAATCCAAAATCATAGAAATAAAAACTTTAAAAAGAAATTTTCCTAACATATGTGTGTACTATATATTCTGTTTTAAAATAAAATATTCTTCTAAAATATTATTTTGAACCTTTCTTTAACATCATATTGCTTGGAAATATAATTTATTTGACTATTCTTTTCTAATTTAGAGGTTACCAAATGTTCAGGATCCAAGTACTTAAATCTTTGTGTACGGATCACTCTGGGAGTTCTAAACTATTAATGAGTGCTTAGAGCTTTTTCCAAAACCTAAACTTCATACATCTAGTTATATCTTTGTAGGTTGTTTTGAGGAGGTGTGGTCAGTCTCGCAAACTCTGGCTCCAAGCAACAAACCCTAGGATTTAGGACCCTGATGGCTGTACCACCTTCAAATATTCCACAGTAGAGAAGTTTTCAGGCTAGAGGGAGGAGGAAATGATACATAGTTTAATCATGTGCTTTGTCTGTTAAATTACAGATCAAAGGAAGAAAAATATAAACATTGAGCAGTAACTGCTTTTGAAGAGTAGACAAATTCCCAACGGTGAAACTTCCTCCTTCCCCCTTCACTCCACGTTCCCCACTTTGAAGATAAGTGGGTGGCAGTTTAATCTGTAACTGTGCACTCCTGCATCACTGTGACTCCCTACCCACCGGTCCTCACCCCAACACCACATGCAGCTCATCATAAAACCATGTTTTATTTTTTCCCTTACACATTGACCTTTATTTCTTTTAATTTTTAATTAAAAAAAAAAAAAAAAAAAAACAATATAACAAACACACATCATCTGGCTACAGAAATCATCAACAATTCCCCATATTTCCCCCCAGTTTCCAAAGGGGAAATATGGTAATAAAATTTACCATATTTTATTGGTAAATACGATTTAGAAAAGAATGATCAATCCTATTGCTTCCAAGTCTGTGGGATGAATAGCTGTGATCAGAGACTCATTAAGCAGTGCCAAAGGGGAGGAGATTGCTGCTTCGTCCAACTCTTCTTCATAGACCTAGTCATAAACATAGACTTGTAGTCAACCAACGCTTTGGCCTTAAACCATAGACTGACTTAAAAGGCTTCTGACAGTTGATTTTTCAAATCAGGATCCAAATAAGGTTCAACTGGTTATTGTGACTCTTAACTTTCCTTTCATCTAAAATGAGGTACACTTTTTGGTGTACCTCTTCATACAAGTCATTGTTGAAGAAACTAGGTCAGTTGCACCTACAGTATTTACAACCTGAATTTGACTCATGGCTTCCTCATGGTGTCAATAAATTTGTACGTCTATCCCCTGCATTTCCCATAGACTGGAAATTGGACCTAAGGACTTGATGAGATTCAGGGACAATTATCACTGATTCACATATTTTGCTTTTTAGCAAGAGTATTTCCTAGGTATTGGTGCATAGAGTACATTTTGTCCTACAGGGAGACTCATAATATCTGGTTGTCTCACTTGTAGTAATGCTGAGATCCCTCAGTGAGTTTAGATGGTGACACGCTCCTCAATGATCCACCTAATGGTTTTATCATCCCTTGATGACCATTGTTGTGTCAGTTACATCTCATTAGGGAGCTGTTCATTTTAATAGAAGAATACTGTGAAAGTATCTAAAGGGGGGTCTAATAGAGTAGGAGGTCATGGGGCATTCCAAGGTTAAATACAGACACACATGTTATAAACATCAGATAAAGAGATGAGACAAAAGTGTTTTTAAATTCCTAGAGCTGGGGCTAGATCATCTAGGATTCTAGTCTGGGGTCCACCAACAGTTCATTAGCCTTAGAGAAAGTCAGTATACATTTTGTTTTCTCATCTATACACTGGGGCATGAGCCTCCCTCAGATACTTTGCCTCAGGCTCTTTAGACAAATGTGAGAAACTTGGATAAAGGATTTGGTAGGTTTTCAAAGAGTATAAAATGAAAGGGGGAGGGGCTTAAAAATAAAAATGGCCTGCTTTATTGGTGGTCATTCCATATATATCTTTTCCATGTCAGTTAGTATAAATGCTTTATTTGATTAAAAATAAACTGTAGATCACGTACATTGAAGGAAATGCTAGAGAGATGCCATGTACTCTTTTTTTTACTTGATTGATTTTCTTTTCTTTTTTTTTGGTTGATTAATTGATTGAATTTTTTAATGATATAACTATATTTGAATTTAATTTTGATATATATTTTTTTCCCAAAGAAGCTTTAGGTTACAGAAAAGTCACATAGAAAACCTAGAGGATTCCCATATACTCAACATTCTCCCCCATTTACACTCTCCCTTATCAACAAAATTTTACATATGGATGTTACATTTGTTACAATTGATGTACAAATATTGAAGCATTGCTACTAACCAATGGCTTACATTATGGTTTACATTTTGGACCGTACACTTTTATAAATTTTGATTATATTTAACACGGCCTGTGTCCGTCATTCCAAGATCATGTAGAACACTTGCATTGCCCACTAAATACCCCCTGTTCCATCTATTCTATTCCTCCCTCCCTCTCCCCTCGGGGCCCACGGCAACCTCCTGGAGATACCATGTAACTCTTTGCCTCAAAACTATAGTACAATATCACAACCAGGATTTTTCTTTCATTTTAAAAACAATTTATTGAAGTATATCATTCATATGTGAACGTACATAAACAATAAATGTATAGTAAAAGTTGTGAACTTACAAAAAAGCATGCATAACATTATACAGGGCTCTCATACATCACCCCACCTCAAATACTTTACATTGTTGTGAAACATTTGTTAACAAATTATGAAAGAGCATCGTCAAAGTATTACTATTAAATATAATCCATATCTTACATTTGGTGTATTTTTCCCCTAACCTACCCTATTAATTTTTTTTGTCATAAACCAAACACTTTATCTAAAGTGTACTATCAGTGGCATTTGGTACAATCACCAAGTTGTGCATTGTGCATTCATCACTTCAGTCAATATTATAGCATTTTCATTCCTTAAAAAAAAAAAAAACCATCAAAAGACAAACCACTATCATATCCATATGTTAGCACAACTAATTACAAATCCTATGATGTGCTTTCACCATTTCTATTCCTTTCCAAACACTTCCAAACAACTTTTTACCAATTCTGCACAGATTAAACCTCAGCTTTCCGTTCTCTAACCACATTCTTTTCTCTGGTGACATATTCTAGCTATAAACTCCATGAGTTTGTGCATTATATTTAGTTCATAATAATGAAGTCATACAATATTTGTCCTTTAGTGCCTGGCTTGCTTCATTCAACATAATGTCTTCCAGGTTTATCTACATTGTCATATGCTTCACAACTTCATTCCTCTTACAGCTGAACATTCCATCATGGGTATATACCACAGTTTGTTTATCCATTGGTCAGTTGATGGACACCTGGGTTGTTTCCATCTTCTGGCAGTTGTGAATAATGTTGCTATGAACATCAGTGTGCAGATGTCTGTTCATGTCACTGTTCTCAATTCTTCTGGATATATACCAGTAGCAGTATTGCCGAGTCACATGGTAGATCTATATCTAACTTCCTTAGGAACTGCCAAGGAGACTTCCTCAGTGGCTGTACCATTCTACATTCCCAACAGCAGTGAATTAGTGTTCCTATCTTTCCACATCTTCTCTAACATTTGTAGTTCTCTGCCCCGTTAATAGTAGCCATTCTGTTAGGTGTGAAATGATATTTCACTGTAGCCGTGATTTGCATTTCCCTAATAGCCAGTGATGCTGAGCATTTTTTAAATGTGTTTTTTCACCATTTGTATTTCTTCTTTAGAAAAATGTCTACACAGGTCTCTTGCGCATTTTTTAACCAGATCATTTGTCCTTTTATTGTTGAGTTGTAGATCTCTTTATATATCACGGATATTAAACCCTTGTCGGATGTGTGATTTACAAATATTTTCTCCCATTGAGTATGCTCACAACCAGGATACTGGCATTCATATATAAGATACAGGTCACAAACTGATAGATTTTTAATAAATTGTTTTCTTCCTTGTCAGTGATTCCTTCTCTATCTTTTCTCATTTGAGAGTTAGCCTACCTGCATGTCAAGATGAGGTCATGGGAAAAGTGCTTCTCTGTTGTTTTTCATTTGCATACAGCTGCTTTATTCACATAATACTGTATGCACTTTCTCTCCCTAACATTTTTCCTTTTTCCCACAGTCATCAAAACTGTGGAAGAAAAATAGGGTGACAATTCCTGATGTATATTATATTAGTGCTTGCCACAGAAAAGTCCATAGTCTACATCCATTGGCAAGAGTGAAATGACAACTTCTGATAACAGTCTGCTTATTAATAAATTAGGACTCAGTTGTTCTTTGCAGTTAAGGTTCCTGGGCAAAACAAAGACTCATGGGGTTTCATTCTGATAGTTGAAAAAATAGAAGAAATTTCCCAGGGAGGCAGAAATTCCTCAAGGAGGCACAGATTCCCATGCAAAGTAAGGAAGGGAATGTCCATGATGGCACTTAACCCTGCTGCCTGAAATGACTTTCCTCTTGGGCTTTAGACTAGGAGCGGTTGAAAAGAAGTATAACCACAGGTTTCAATAAAAGTGACACCCCGGGATTTCCCTTTGTCATGACATGTCACTTTTTTAAAAACTAAATTTTAAATGCAATAATCACGGGTATGTTGATTTGCACTTAATTGCTCCTCACTTTATATTTAGCTGTATTTTCTGAGGCAAAAAATGTTTCCCTTTCTCTTTTCTTATTAAAGGAAAATTTCATGGTACTAAGGAGAGAAGCTCTTGAAGGGTTGCCCAAGCAATGTATTGGTGACTTTGAGAGGTTTTGTTGTTTGTATATTTATATGCGTAGTTTGTTTGTACAGTAGTTACCCTGGGGTTGCTTTATATCAGGGTGCTCAAAATCAGACCTACAAAGGTCCAGCAAGTCATGGGGAGCTGGGCATTTCTCTCCTTTCAAGGGGTCGTCACTATATCCCCAGCCCTGTGAGGCTGCCAGCCCTCTATGGTTACTGTGTCTTCCAGTTTTTGAGAGCAGCCATATATTTGCTTTTTCGGGCAAATGATACCTTTTTAAAATTAAAACCCTGTGCATTATGTGCATCTACACATGTGCCTCCCTCTAGAAAAATTTAATTCTCTCTCTGCCAGAGAGCCCAAGGAATTTAGCTATCATCTCAAACTCAACCACCAAATTTACAACCTTTGCTCCCAAACCTGCTCCCTCTCTGGGCTTCCCGTTCTGTCTATATTAGCCTGGGTTCCAATCATTTCTAGGCTCAAAATCTCAGTGTTTTTCTCCTCTTTCTCACTACAGCTAGTCAGAACTTGAGCCTGTTGATTTTTCTTGTAGATTTTCCTGTGTCTTTCTTTCTATTTGTTATCCCCTCCCTACCTCTCGATTCAGACTCTCCCCGACTCTCATTCCTGTGGCATTACAACTAAGGTGTCATCTATTTCAAATACCTCTTTCATTATCTCCCTACTCAAAAACTTCCATGGGTTTCTATTGTCTACCATCTCAATCCCACAATTTCTGGAATTTCCTTCTGCCTAGATCTCAAGGTCTCCTAGTAGCTTCTTTTTTTTTTTTTTTTGTCTCTTTTATTCACTGCTATAACCTCAGAACCTAGTATAGTGCCTGCATCTCAATACATATTTGTTTTTTCATTTTAAAAACAATTTATTGAAGTATATCATTCATTCATGAACATACATAAACAAGTGTTTAGTAAACATTGTGAACTTACAAAACAAACATGCATAACATCATACAGGGCTCCCATACATCACCCCACTTCAGATACTTTGCATTGTTGTGAAACATTTGTTAAGAAATTATGAAAAAGCATCATTAAAGTATTACTACTAACTACAGTCCATGTCTTACTCCCCTGTACTTTTTTTAAAAGGATTTATTTATTTACCTTTATCCATTTTTATGCCTCCCCCCCCCCCGCCATTTTTGCTGTTTTTGTGGCCATTCGCTGGGCAACTCTCTGTGTCCATTTCCTACCCTCTCTTCTCCTCCTTCTCTTCCTGTCTTCACTGGGATTAGATCCTTGGAACCTCCAATGTGGGAGAGAGGCATCCTACTACCTACGCCACCTTAGTTCCTGGTTTTTCGGAGCATCTCGTCTCGGCTCTCCCTTGTGTCACTCTCCTGTTACATCATCATCTTGCTGCGTGGCTCGTGGGGCCTGGCAGCGCACCCATGCATGGGGCCTGGGGGGCTTACTCACTCGCAGGGCCTGACAGCGTACCTGCGCACGGGGCCTGGCAGCTGACGCGCCTTCTATATTTTTCTTTTTTTTTTATTCTTACCCGGAGGTCCAGGGGATCGAACCCAGGTCCCTCCATATGGGAGACGGATGCCCAACTATTTGAGCCACATCCGCCCCCCCCCCTATATCTCTTAAGGTTGACCAAAGTAACCTAGAGTTACAGTCATTTCCCATACAGAATGGTCATATAATAAATTAGGCTTGGTTTATCACCAGCATTCTAAAAACCAGACCTAGGGAGAAAAACTAGGTCTGGGGACATATGCATAGTTTCTAATATAGTGAATGTTTAGCCTACCCTGATTATCACAAAATCAGGACAACGAGAATATTCATACTCCTAGTAGCTTTATCTAGCCGGTCTATCTATCACTTTCCCCTACTATTCATTAACTTTGTTCCATTGAGGCCAACTCTCCCCTCCCCTGGCAGGCACCGCCACTGATCTAGTGGCAGTTGATGGGTAATGGATGAATCCTCCCCTTAGAGGCCTTGGTCTCTGGGACAGGATAGATTCTGGAGCTCTGGAGCCTTTTTCATTGCACAGAGATCAGCCTGATCCTCCAATTCCATGTGGACTGGGAGCCTCAGGGGAAGAAGGAAGTGGAATGAAGGAAGACTCCAGGTGAATCCTCTAGCTCTGGCGAAGGAGGAAGGAGAGGGCCACCCAAGCTGGGGCTTCTCCATGGGCGACTTAGGGACTGAGAGTCCTCGTGACTACCTCAGAGTTTCCTTCTCCACCTGATTTCTGCTTTCTCTGCCTGCAGCTGAGGCCAGAAATTCTTGGTTTGTTAAGTGAAGCCAGGC
Source organism: Tolypeutes matacus (assembly GCA_026826555.1). Lineage (NCBI taxonomy): Eukaryota > Metazoa > Chordata > Mammalia > Cingulata > Chlamyphoridae > Tolypeutes > Tolypeutes matacus. The sequence continues at coordinate 19,933 of JAKSZT010053792.1, read as the reverse complement.
CAACCGCAGGCATTTTGCCGTCTGATTGCCACATGTGCTAATTTACCTTGCATTCCACTCAGCTAAGCAGGCCTTTCAATATTTGTTTGATTAGCTAGGTCACTTTACTGGAGCAACTTCTTGGTTAATTGATGAATTTTATCTTTTCAGAAAACTTAAGATAATTTGTTTTAGGGAAGTACTCATAATTCTCTGGAATTTCTTCCTTTGCTCACAGTCCTCCTCTGTATTCCCTCAGCGTTAGTCCAGGTCCCTTGTGTAGCATGGAGCACCTGTTATCCTGGTTTTGTTTGGACATGTGGTTCTCTCCCATAATACCAGGGGTTCTTACCAAGGGGTCTGTGAGCTTGAATGGAAATTCAAAAAAGCGTTATTCTTGTGGGGACATGTTAGTGCGGGTGTGATCTATTTATTCAATAATACACAGTATAGTGTGGGCTTCGTAAGGGGTCTGTGGTTTTCACCTGACTGGCAAAGGGGTCCGTGGAACAAAAAAGGTTAAGAACCTCTGCATTATGCTATGAGTTCTATGAGGCAGCCTTTGCTGCTTTTATTTGCCTCCTGTAGTTAGGACCAAGTTTTGTAGTTGTCAGTGCTAGACCCCGTGGCTCATGCTTGAAGAGGGTAGTCCCGTGACTGTTGGGCACAGGCCCTGGCCAAGGCCTCTCAGCATAAGCTTCAGGTTTTTTGGGGAGCACTTTGCATACATTATCCCATTTAATCAGCACAACAACCCCCTGAAGTGAGTAATAGTATTTCCCCATTGGAAATTATTACATGTCATTGGCTGTTCGGGGAGGCTTCTTGCTAATAGACAAATCCATACATGGCGAATCCATGAATGCTGGTTCACACAGACCCACTGTGCAGGTTTGGCTGGGTGGCTGGACAGGGGATTTGAAAAAGCCACATGGTTAAATGATGTGTTTGCAAAGGGCCTTCTGTGGTAATGTATGAAACATTTTTATCAGCACTGTTCAGAAGATTAAACTGATAAACAAGAGATGAAATAATCTGAAAAAAATAGTGTTTAAAATCGTCATTCTTCAGCTTTTCTCTCTCTCCAAAGAAAGAATAAAACACGTAACTTGGAGACTGTGCTGGACTCTCTCAATCATCAGTAAGCACTAATTTCACTTATTTCTTTCACCTTTTTTTCTTCAACAGGTGACGGCTGTGGGCACCTAGTGGTCTATCAGGACAGCGGCACAATGACATCTAAGAATTATCCAGGGACTTACCCCAACCACACCATTTGTGAAAAGACTATTACAGTACCCAAGGGGAAGAGGCTGATTTTGAGGTTGGGAGATTTAGATATTGAATCTCAGACCTGTGCTTCTGACTTCCTTCTGTTCACCAGCAATTCTGAGCAATATGGTAAGCAAAGAGATCTTGGTTTCTGTGAGCATGGAAAAAATGGGATTTGGGGAGAAGGGCAAGTGATGTGTTAACTGGCATTAGAGCCTGGAAAGATTAGGAGAGAACCTTACTTGTGTAAATGCTCCCCTTAGCTGGGATGGATACATTTGTTTCATAATCTGAAACAACCAAGGACATCTAAGGAGATGTTAGCCTTGGATGTATCAGAAATTTGTTTGCCTTTAAATCTTGATGGGAAGAGAATTGAAGATGTGTGACTTGTGGCTGAATATCTACAGTTCATTCATTTCTTTAACAAATATTTATTGAACAAATATCATGTATTCCAGGCAGTCTTTGAAGAACTGGGATGTAGCAGTGAAAAAAACAAAGGTCCTGTTCATAGGTACTTACATCCAGAGGGCCTGGCAGATGGTAGGAGGTGGAGATAGAAAATTAACAATTAAACAGATGCATGTCTCATATGACAGGGAGTGAGAAAGAAAAAAAAAAGCAGGCTAAGGGGCTAGAGAGTATGTGTATGTGAGTGTGTCTGTGGTGCTTCAGGTAAGATGGTCAAGAAAGTCTCTCCAAGAAGGGGACAGCTGAGCAGAGATCGAAATGAAGGAAAGGAATGGCCATGCAGATACGACGGGGTCAGAGTTTTCAGGTTAAGGGAACAGTGAGGGAAAAGACAGTTGTGCTTTTGGGTGTGCTAAAATCTCCCTAACTCTGACCCTCTGGATCCTAAACTCAAGAAAGCTTGGGGTTACACAGCTTGAAAACAAAGACCAAATCCTAACAAACAAATCTTTTTGAGATTAGAGATTTGATGGAATTCTTTATGCATACAACTACAAAATATTTACAGATTTTTGGTGAAATCCTCTCAGCCTGCTAGTTCTATAGGCGATTCCTCAAACATACACAGCTTTCATGCCTGTCTTTGCCTTTGGCCCAGAGCTGTTTCGTCCCTCGTGGTGCCTCCTGCCAGTTTGGAAGCCCACACTAGCCCTGAGACTTTCCATTGGTCTAAACTTAGTTAGCCAACATGGGGGGAAATCTGGGTTTTTTTCATATATATTGTAGAATATTTTATATATAGAGAGAATATTATATCTATTTTAATGATGGTTGAATTACTCTGATAGTGTTAAATGGTTGTTTTCATATAGTTAATTAGTTGGAACTTTTAAAACTTTAATTTGATTCAAATGGGAAAAATTAGAAATCTAGAGATGCTCAAAACCCCTGGGAACACTTACTGTTTGTTTACCTCTGGTAATCAAGTGCATTAACTTTGGGGTACTCTTCAGAGACTCCCTCATTATCCGGGAATTGTATTTCCGATTTGGGGGGGGGGCACTGAGTGCCAGAGCTCAGAACGAAAATGTGAGGCTGATGCTACAGGGCTGGAAACCTTTTTCCACACTGTCTCTCTGGTAAAATGGCCGCTCTTCCAGGAAGTGAGCAGTTAATTCCCCTGCTGACAGGGCTGGGTAATCACCTCTGTTGTCTTGGGGCACTCCCAGTCAGAGGCTGAAGTAAGAGGAGCTAGAAAGGGGAGCAAATCAACCTGAAGCAGGACTTGGGGAATGGATGTGGCTTTCCCTCTTCAGGAGCTAACTCCATCATCTTTGATGGATATTCGCAAACTAGACAAAAAGGAGGGAAAGAGTGGGACTAACGGCATGCCAGGAGCGAGGTTGCAAGGTGATCATGTTCTGCTTCAAGGTGCTGTCCTCTACATTTCCAGATTCTTGAATTTTCAAAACTTAGACTCTTCCTTAGGAAATGAGTAAAGAATTGGAATTCACGTGTAGCAATAAAACCAAGTAAATTAATTTTTCTCTTTAATTTTTTTCTGTATAAAGTTATGTTTGTCTTTATACATATTTTTGTATAAAAATTTTGTATAAAAATTATGTTTTATTCTTAAGATAAAATATTTAATGATGCTCAGAATTTTTCTCTTTTGTTGCTATCATAAAAATTTACTGTGATCAAAAATACCAGCCAGACCTATATTTTAATTTAGTTGAAATAGTCCCCTGGGAGTCACTTTGTTGTACATTGATACATTGATTAATAAAATATCCTGGGACTAAAGTTCCCTTATTATGTTTGGGCACCAAGTGGTTTGGGGAAATATGTGAACGTCCTCAAAGGCTGTAGGCATCTTGACAAAGAAGGAGGAGGAGGCAGAAGTGCTTTGTCTTTTGGATTTGAGGGAGCAAGTGTTCCTACAGGGTGCTTGCCAGCTCTCTGCGGGTTGGGAGGCACCTCTGCAGCCCATGTGGCTTCAGAATGGAGGGAAAGTCATAGTGTCAGCTCAGGGTCCCAGGGGTTCATAGCTGCAGTGCCTGGGCAGTCGGTGGAGGGCACATATATTCTGGAATATCTTCTGGAATTCCTGCATATGGTGGCTCTAATATATTATATGTGTTACTAAAACAGTTTAATATTTTAATTTATCCAGGTTTATTTTTTTCCATTAACCAACTGATTGCTCAAACCCATTGCCAAGGGATT